>OX346247.1:3062944-3100444 GCA_947049315.1 Epistrophella euchroma | reverse complement strand
CAGCTTGAAAGCCAAAAACAGGCGAAACTCCTATTTAGTACCTACACCACGCACTAAGCAGTGTGTTTCTTGGTACTTCTCCTTTCGTACTCGAGATCGAGACCGCACCGCACTACACTGTTACTGACTGAACAGAATGGTGACGGAGACGGAACTGGAGCTGGAGCTGGAATAGCTGTCAAAATATTGAATACACGCAAATTCAATGTTGCGAACACAACGGAACGTAGACGCATACGGATCTGCCGACGCAGACGGAAGAGTTCACCAACTTTTAACTTTTCACGTACGGCACTTTTGACGTTTCAAATTGTATAAAGAAAAAAAACAACTTTTTGGGTCGGAAAAAAATATTGTGGTTATTTGTATCGCGAAAAAAATTATTTATTAAAAGGAAAATTATTGGAAACAAAAAATGTGAATTCTGAGCTTGTACATAAGAATATTCTTTTGTAGAGCTGTACAGCTCCATTGTGGACATGTAAAAAAATAACGTACGACACTTTTTGACAGCTCTTCCAGTTCCGTCTGCGGCTCCAGTTCCGTCATTCTATTCTCTTCAGCCAGCAAATTTAGAAGACGAATCACGAATTCCCATTCAAGATTATTTTATTGAACAGTTAATATTTACAATTGGCTTAATGCTAGTTATCTTAAAGTATACAGTGATTTTTTTTTTGATATATGTTGGCACAAAAAAGGGGCCTAACTTTTTACATTGTGAGTTTTTGTTAATTTAAATTTTACATTAAATTGTCATTTTTACTTCTCGGATTGTTCAGTTCCGGTTGTCATTGTTGTGTTTGGTTGGGACGAATTTCCATACAAATTGCACATTTACTTATTATATTCGCAGGAAGGAGTAAATGTGAATTGTAAAAGTACAGAAAAACTCGTCTAACGTTTCATCATATTAATGTGTTAATATATCTGGCTTATGACGGTGACCCGTATCCGGTGGCTGGCGGATGTTATTATTTGAATTTGAAAACTCAATAATAACTGAAGTGACAGTTGAGTCGTCCTTGTAGGCGATGTGTGGTGCTAGGTAGAATGATGATTTACAGATGAGGGAAAAATATGTAACTTCGTTACATAGTAATTATAATTCAACGGCTTTTTGTAGCAGAGGGTCATCATAAATCATTTAGTTTAGTTTGTTAAAGACCCATAATGTATTTATTATTGCTTAACAATCCATATTCGAGGTGGGGTCGATATCTAAACTGCCGTTTTTCGAAATACATATTGAGTTAAAAGAATTAAACTTTTTTACAAAAATTCAAGAATTTATTTATATCAAATTTGTGCGATGGACTGTCATGCCGGATTTCTAAGTTCGATCCCCAGCCTCGCCACCTAATAAAAATAAAACGGCTACTGCCTTTGGCGAGGAATTGACAAAACCTCCAAGAATATCTCTTGTCATAGAAAACTGCCGCTCACATTAGCCGTTCGGATGCCGTAATAAACTCTAGGTCCCCTCCATTCGTGCAGACACGCACACAGGAATGGTTGAAAGAATGGCTAGAACTAGGCCCTAGTTCTTTATGAGCTGTTGTACCATCAAATTTATTTTTTTTATTTTACATTATGTACAACAGCCTACTATTCAACTTTTCAAATAATAAGTTTTTCTAAAATATTTATAAAAGTTATATAGCCAGAGAAGGTATCTACTATTTTTTATTCCTAAAATAATTGGGAACAAATGTTTAGAATAATTTAATGAGTTTTGTGAAAAATGCAAGCAATAAGCACTCAAATATATAAGGAAACAACACAGTAGTATACACATAAATATAGATCAGAATATCCTTGCTTGAGAAGAGGGGATTTAAGTTGAAATAAACCAATGAAACAAACTTCTTGTATTGGAAAGAAGTTTATTTCATTGCAGAGCTCCCAACACTATCCGGAACACGTCCTATCATAATTGTCTTCGCCCGGTGACCACACTTCATATCCTCATTATAACAAATAATTTATTAATTTCAAGCAATTTGAATGCTTGCCATAAAATAACCAACAAAACATCGATTCCGACAGATACTCACACAATCAATAATTGCAAATAATAATTAAAATCAGTCACAATTATTCAAACTCCAAAATATCTACATACTTATATCTATACTCTTCGTAAAATATCACAAATCGATTGGTTTGTTTGTTTTTTCATTTTTAAATATATATTTTTCTCGCAATTGACCCAAATTAAATACTTTTCACCTGTCATTAACAAAGTCCTTTTTGTGCGTCGTTGTGAAAAATTTCAAGTATCCTTATACTTAACGCATCTAGCTTCCAACTATCCACACAATAATTTTCCACTTATTTCAACGCAAAGTGCAAAATTTTCGCATTGCCGATTACTCCACCGCCACGCTGCATCTATCCAACCAACAATTCACCAAAATGTATAGATAATGTCAAAAGTCCGATCAAATAAAAAAAAAATTAATGCAAAAGGATGTGATTGTGTTCGAGCATCCGGCAAACAAACAAAAACACAACACGAATCCACTCATTCATACAAAGTTAAAAAAAAAAAAACACAAAAATATGCAAATGGAACTTATATCCGAATCCGGTGGCGGTGGTAGAGATGGTTGAGTTTGTGTGTGTAGTAACTACTGTTAACAAATTAGTGCAGTTTTTATTCGCCGACAGGATCGCGGTTGCATATGTATCAGTTAATCGGTAGTATTATCTTAATTCCATGCAACACGCTCTGTTAAAAGAATTACAGGATGAACGAAAAAATATCCCACTAAAGGACTCTAGTGTCTACTTCTCGTCGCATGTACTTGAAGGTATTTCGACCAATTCTATATGTGCAAGTAGACCAAAATACATATGCTTTAAACTTTCACAATGGACGCTTATTGGATTGCTGTGTGTGTGGGTGTGTGATTATGTTTGCCTTGTCGACAGCAACAAAGTGGACAGGATCAGGATGAGTCGCCTTGGGTTCCATTGTTAAACATGTTGTTAAAGGTATGTGAGTCAAAAAGTTCAGAAAAATATCAAAAAAAAAAACACAAAAATCCTGCATAGGTATACAATATACATACATACAAAATAAATGAACCAATGTAGAATGTGTACTTTTAATGTTTGTACTCAATATTGGTTAAACACGAAAATGAAATTATATTTAAAGAAAAAACAAGAAGGACCGAAACATACCGATAAAATGAGAATAAAAATATCAAACCAAATGAAGTGTTTTCCAATGAAAATAAATTCATAGGAACCAATATAATCTACTATCGGACATCGAGGACAAAAATTACATTGACAAGGAGCTTTAAAACACAAATATAGCACTGGAACGTGCGGCTGAAATTCATAAAAGCTTAAATTGAAAGAAGGATACGGATATTTTTTCATTATAAATGTAAATCGCATTCTCACGTGTTACTCGTCGTTATTAAAGTTTACAAGCAGGTTGTGGTGTCGTAGTATAGTAATGCCAAAGTAGTATGGACATATTTAAGGTTAAGTACCATGTACTTTAGTTAAAATTAAAAACACCTATTTTTTTTTCGAGCACTCATTAATATTGTAAGTTTTTAAAAGGCTTTGCACGAACTGCGCTTAATCGAAAGGTCTGCTTGGACTGTCGAGTGTTTTTAATGTACCAACCTACATAATGGCATACCACTTCAGAGGTCCTGAAGGCGAGGGGTATCTTCCATTCATAATTGAGCACTAGGTAGGTACCTATACCTACTAGTCGATAATGAAAGCTTATTATAAACTCTGAGTTGAGTATGTTTATCACAGTAAAATCTATTTTTTCTACTTGCGTCAATATTTTTATTTTTGACATTGGTATAATCTTTGAAAGCGCGTTCAGGTATGGAGTATTAATAAAACAAAGAACTTGGAATTGGGAAGCACACCAGATGTGTACTTACTTCTAGAGGATTTACCATCAGGTGAAGATGGAAATAACCTAACATTAATTTATTTTATTACCCATACAAAATTTAGCCGAACGTGTAACACATTGATAAATTTTTATATTTCCATTTTTTTTGTTAGGAAACTTAAATTAATACAAAATAAGCATTAGCAGAGTCACTGTGGCGTATACGTACTTTTTTATAAGCATACAAATCTGTACATCACAGCTTTACACTTAATTTTACATAATTGGTATGAGATATATTTTGAACAGCAAACCCCTCTGAAGTCAAAATAAGTTTTAATGTGAGTTAAGTCAGGGTTTGTTGTTTAAAAAAAAAATTAAAACGGATATCGAATTTTATCCCACTAAAATTTTACTTCTTTCGACACAAATACTTGTTTGTCTTTTAATCATTGTGTAGTCGTGAGAAATTTAGTGAGTTGATGTTAACATACATAATCAGTGCCATTATTCAAATTGGGCATGATCTCTTCGTCAAATTCGTCGCACAATTTTTATATATTAATTTTTCTCAGTACCACCATTACTTTTATGAAGATATGTGCATACATATTCATATGAAGTACTACCCGGAACCGGAACTCTACATCAATAGAAAGAAACAAGTAATTTTTTTTAAGATTAAATACTTACATACTTGACCTGGCGAACATTTTTCTACTTTAAAATAATTAAATTATAAATGTCCCTTCCTATGCAAATCGGGAGATGTTTAACCGAATTAAACCTTAACTACATTGGTCACTTTTTGCGAAATTACAAAATTAAAAACAACCGCTAGCGCAGTTGTTTTGTAAAAAAGAATATACACATTTTTTACAAAAACCAAAATTTAGATTTTCTGCATCATTTTTATAAGAGTTTTCAAGTGAGAAACACTAGCTCAAATTGAGTTTGAAAATTTTCACTTATGTACTTTTTCACTTTTTTTTGGCCGACGTAGTTAAGGCTTTATACTCAAAATTACAAAAAAGGACTCCTTTTTATTTATTTTTAAGGGGTTTTCAGGGTTTCCTACTTTTTCGGTCATTTTTTTTTAATTTTCGGCTCCGTGACATGTTAATGTAGTTAAAAGAAACCCCATGTACATAAATTGAATAAATAAAATAAATATTCAATATTTTTATTTGTCAAAAAAAAAATTAAACGATTTTTGTATTCAATAATTTAATAGGTAATGCAATTTTCTCAATTTTTCTTTCCATAAAACCTTTTAAGTGTAAAGCCGTTCTCAAAGGCATGACAAAAGGAAAAGGATTCAGTTTAATATATAAAGACTTACTCATACTTATTTACTTACTTAAATAAAATCAAAAAGTCAAGCAGTATATAGTTAAGATATACTTGCTTCATTCATTTAAAATCAGAGATAAATCTTACCCAACACATATTCCTAAACACATTTGAACATTAAGAAGACATTTTAATTGGTTAAAAAAAAAGGTTAATTGTATAACGTAAAATTAATGGCCCAAATATTGGAAAATTGTTTTGGTCATGTGCCCCAATTTAAAATATGTGATTGTAAATTTATTTCTTTACAATTATTTGCCTATATATATATTAAAATGAAGATAAAAAGTTATAGTTTATTTCTCAAATTAAGGAAGATTTAAATGCTTATTGAATAATTTATAAATTTCAACATTATTGCAGATTAAGAAGATTTAGTACTTATTTTTCAAAAAAAAAAAAACGCAACTTATTTAAAATTTAAACGAAATTACCTCATTGTTCATTGTTATTTTTCCTTCCCTTTTTCACACCAAGATCTTTTTTAGCAGTTGTACATACATATGTATTATGTAGATATTTATTTACTGAACTTTCCACAAAAAAAAAAGAAATAAAAGTAGGTACCTTCGGTTCTAGTATGTGCCTATTTTTGTCTAAAACTTTGAAATTTTGTTTACTTTTTACACCATGATGTGCATCAGCTAACTGTCACGCCCAATCTAATTATGGTTGATTTTCCTGGCTTTGGGATCTTAGAACCCCATATACTTATGTGGGATATTCGCAAAAAAAGTATATCATCCAAAAGGTCAGTAATTGGTCATACAAAGTCAGACAGTTTCAGAAATTAGTCAGGCTTAGAAAATTTTTAATCCAGGGTTAAAGTTTTTCAGGGTCACCTGCGATTTTTGTATATTTTTGTCTGTGTATTAAGTTAGTTTTTATTATTTTTCAATAAATTACTTTTTAAAATATAAGGGAACATATTTTATTTATTTGGAAGAACCTTTTGTTTATTTTAAAGTATTCTTTTTATTAAAAATACTTTATTTTATATAGAATTAAAGATGACCAATTAAGCTTTGTACTATTGCTAAAAACAGTATACATATGTCCATCACTGAGTTTTTTTTTTATATATATCGGTGTGCCAAAGACCGCGTAAAAATAGGTGCTTCTCATGCATGGAATAAAAACTTAACATCTCATTATTTTAATTATATATATCGGTGTGCCAAAGACCGCGTAAAAATAGTTGCTTTTCATGCATGGAATAAAAACTTAACATCTCAAAATGTATTTAAAATAGGACAATATCTTTAGTATTATTTTAAAGACAAAAGAAATAGCTTTCATTTGATATTAAAATCATTTTTCAACTTCCTTTATTTCTCACGTTATAAACAATTATGTGTTTAGTGCCAGTTGTACAATCGTGGTTTAAATTTTGATCCGTGGTTCAGGAATTTTAACTCGCCGATTTCGGCGGGTTAACTGAGGTTCAACGATGGTTCAAGGTTCTAATATGCACTAAAAACCAATTACATGCCTGAACTATCGTTGAACCACAGTTAATCCGCCGAAATTGGTCAGTTAAAATTCCTGAACCACGGATCAAGCATTTGTACAACCGGCCCTTAGAAAAAAAGCTAAAATCTTTGTTTTGCAACCAGCAACTTCAAGCTTTAATATCTTGACTTTCCCAAGGACGATGTAGAATATATTTCACTCACATAACAAGGTCAATGTCGCCTTTCGTTTGACATCAAACTCGTTTTTGTACACTTTTGGCCAGAAATGGGCACATCCCTTTGTTTTTTTTTTTTTTGGAATCCACTAATTACTACATAAATACATTCAAAATTGGTAAAATCTTTACAAAATAAAATTTTCAAAATTTAAATTTTCAGATATGTATGTACCTATTCATATTTTCTGACTAAAAAGTTAAATTTTTTCTTTTATTAAATTTTGACGCAATAGCCGTCAGAACCCAGGACGGGTCAGCTACTGCAATAAATACAAAATTTCCCGCAAAAAAAAACTTCTCTTAAAAAGAAACAATTTTTATTCGATTGCGTAAAGTAATTTATCCGTTATTTGCATAGAAATACAAACCTACCTTTACCCTAAATAAGAAAAAGTTGACCAACAACAATCAAGGAGATTAAAAGTTTTTTTGTTATCATCTCCAATTTATGAAGTTCTCAATGAAAAAAAAAATCTTTAAATTGGATATTTCTAATCTTATTTATAAGAAAATACAAAACTTTTAAACTGCTTTACCGTGCCTTGTCCTCGTAAAAGATTTTTTATTTGTTCAATGAAAATATGTTTTTTTTTTTTCGTATATTATTATTTGGGATACAATTGGACCCTTTAAATATGTATATCATTTTAATTTCTCTTTTAAATACGAAACTCAGCAGTATCTATCTATTTTTTAAATGTTGCAAAGAACTTAATTTAGCAGCAATACCAGCAGCACACAAAAAAAAAAAGGTAAACTGATAACCTTTCACTTTAAATAAGCTTTTGGCCTCAAGCCCTATCATATACCACACTATACCCAACCACCCAAACGTTTACATTGATAATAAGATTCAAAATCGAATTCCATCCGAGTCTTTTCATCTTCAAGAGGGGAAACAAAAATCAAACCAAGAGGCCACCGGCTGGAGGGGGCAGGGCTAAGCAACACAATAACGAAGACGACGACGGACAAAAAACTCCATACCTATAATGGCTCCAAAAAAAAAAAAACATGTTACCAATTTAAAACCAATTTACGTAACACAAAAGATATCCTTTATTGCCGGAAGGCACATTGAACAGAACACAGTTCTTATTTCGTATCCTTGCTGCTGGGGACAAAAATAGAAATTCATTCTACATCCATTATGAAATGAAGCCTCCTTCTTCCATCAGGTTTCTCCCGGACCCCCGTCTCTGTCCCATCCCATCAGAAGAATCATTCCCATATCTGGAGCTGAAAACTCTCAAGCGCTCTTTACACCTTTAAGAATCCTTACGAAGGATGAATTCAATTGGTTCTTCATAAAAAAGGTGTAAGGGGTGCATAACATGGAAAAAGACGAGAAACCAAGACGACACAAAAATTCCTCCTAATAAGGAACATTTTTATACATGCTCCAACGTTTTATCTTATGTTGGCATGTTGTTTTTTCTTATGTATATCTAAAGAATCGTCCTTCCTGTCATCTCCATTTGGAATCCATCCTCCTTTATAATCAAATTATCCTTTTTCAGGCCAGTGGACAGCACAAATGTCTTGATGGTGGCTTACATTCTTACAGGTTCTATGTTGTTTTCGTTGTTTTTTGTCATCCCTCCTTCTCTCACAATCCCGTACCAATATATGAAGCTATACTAGCCCTTTGGAACTAGGAATTAGATAAAGAACACTAAAACAAGGACCAAAGATGGAAGGAAAACTTCATAATGATTCGCTTTTCCTTTTTTAACCCAATAAACAAAACAAAACCTACCAATAAAAAAAAAATAAGTATGTTAACCAAAACAGCTAAGGAGATAGGTTGGGTTTAGAGAAAAGCGAGACGAGGGCGAGTGAAGATAGAAAAACAAGAAAATAATGGACATTTTTTAACTCAAAATAAGATACGCAACAGTTAACAAGCTATTGCTTCAGTATTTTCATGTAGTTTTTTTTTTTTTTTTGTGTTTCTTCTCGATTATGTCCTTTCTCAGTGCATTTTTCTTTAAATCTATATATGCCCTTGTTTTCTTGTTTTCCGCATCCTTGTTTTCTGTCAAATCATATTCTCTCTGGCATAAGGTTATTTAATTGGGGGATGGTTTTTCTGCCCGTCCCAAAAGTGTCACCTTCCAATGTATGAAAACCTTGTTCGATATTTTGTTTGTTTTTGTTCTTACTTACCTAGCCCTACATATACTTACATACCTATATTAAATAGATGATATTTTTTTTTAAACAAAAAAAAATATTTTTCAAACAAAAGTGGATTATTTTAAGAATATTTATTAAACAACAAATGTATAGCTAACGGCCAGAAAGGGAATTTCACCTATTTTTTTTTTTTTTTTTTTTTTTTTTTTTTTGTAGAGCATAGAAAAGTTATACATACCTTGTATGTATCCATAAGCTTCTTGGGATGGTATTTTGTTATCTTAACTTATTTCCATTGATAATGAAGTTGTTTTGTTATATAAGTTAATGGATAAAAAAGGACATATGTACCTACTGTTTCCATAAAACATTATAATGTAGATAGGTACTATTGTATTTCAAAATTTATTTTTTAGGGACAAAATAGATGTTAAAGGTAACATAACATTATTTTTTGTATGTGTTTACATTCAGTATAGGTGCAAACAGGGCCATAGTTTATTTAGAAAAATACACAATAGTTGTGTAAGGAGTTTTTTTTTGTAACAATAATTTTTAGAACTATAAACATAAGCAATGGGGCGGGCAGAGCAGTGGTCATTTATTGAATCAGGGACTTCTTATAGAGTGGAGACGGAGCATAACCAAGCTAGCATCCACTGTACCAATAAATTCATTGCGTTTTGCCTGTGATAGATTAGGGTGTCCCCTAATTCGTGCCCTTTACTTAGGCGGGGTGATTCCTGGGATCATTCCAAGAAAAAAACTTGTTTGAGGGGAAAATTTTATCTCCCCCTCCACCCCTGGGGCTGGGTGAACAGCTTCTGAAAAATTAACTTAACCTTCCGTCCTCACACTGGGTTGTGAGATACCCCACACACAATTGTAAACCGTGCCGTTGCCGTTAAAATTTTTTGTCGGCCATGCCATGTCTATGTAAATTCACTTTCTCATTTTCTGCAGCAGTAGGAGGTCATTTTGAGATACATATTTGAAAATGTTGAACATACATAACTTTGCTTTAACATTTGGTATGGGGTATCACAAATCTATTTGTTTAACTATTCTGTTGAGAAATAAAATTTCAAAGTCAAAATTGATTTTTGATTATTTTTTTTTTACAAAATTTTGCGTATTTAAGTGCCACGTTAACGCTGTTATCAATTTTCAGTCAAATACTATAAACCAGATCCAAAAATCTTCACAAGAAAAAAATCGTATGGGATTATGGAATAGAAAAAAAAATTATTAAAAAAACAACGGTAATACTTATAATGTCATGCTATACTTTTTTTTAAAGCCAGAAATCCATTCTTTCATTTTGTTTTTAATTCGAGTTATTAGAGAGAACATAGTTTTTGAAAAAGAGTTATTAAAAACAAAAATATTACTTAATAACGTAAAATTTTGAAAAAAATTAGTTTAAACACAATTTTTTTCATTATTTTTTTCAAAATTTTGAGTTTGAAAATTAATTTTTCAAAAACTGCTCTCTCAAATAATTTGAATTAAAAGGAAAGAAAGGCTTTAAAAAAAAAACTATAGCATGACATTTTAAATGTTGCCGTTATTTTTTAATACATATTTGTTTTATATTTTTTTTAATAATACAAATTCTATATACTACTGAAATAAATCAGCCAAGTAGAAGACTTAGCACTATTTTATTAGACTTGTTGAATTATTGATTCAAAATAGCTTTTAACGGCCTTTAGTCCATGAAAATTTGGCGTTTCTTCCCGGCGATCTCACTTGTTTTCTATTTCAAGTCGATTTTTTTTGGAAATTGTCCCTCCCGCCTGAACGGGGGGAAATAGACCCCCTTCCCCAACCCACTCGCACTAGCTCTTTGGTGCACCTTATACCGAACACCCTGATGTATAAAAATGTATCACTTTTTACAACCATAAGTTCCTAGAATGTTAAGTTCAACTCCATTAATATCCAAATACTGCCGTCAATATTTCTTAAGGCTTTAAATCTAACGCCTTTGCTTTTAGAGAAGAAAAAACAATATTTATAGTACGTTACTCACTCACATAAGTACTCTATTTATCCTAGAGAGTCCTTAACAAACATAAAACATTTCTGCAAATTCTACTTAATAATAATAACCAAAGCGTTAGCAAATCACATTTCCCATGGTAATATAGGTTGTACGCTACTCGCATTGTTACTTCCACTTATTCCATTATACCAAAATATAGAGACGCAGTCAATAAATTTTCTCCAAAAACTAATTTACTGATTCGCTTATTTGCAGAGAGAGCATGTAGTTCTTCACATCCTTCCAATTCCACTCACCATATGCAGGAAACTTTGCAATTCGAGTAGGTTTAGCGAAGAAATGCCCAACCCAAATTTACCGTAGGTATAGGCCTCTCAGATAATTTCGAAACAATATAAATCTCAATTCAAGTTCAGTGTTTGCCGTTGCGTTGCGGTATTAGAACTAGAACAACTATACTAACTAATAATTCCATAAGGACTGAATTGATATAATTTATACATATGTATGATGCCACTTTGATTATGCAAATACCCTTACTTCGTTATGAGCATTGAAGAAAAGAGAGGTTATGTTAAAATAGGGTTAAATACTTATCGTTCTTTCTTGAACATTGAGTGTTTGATAAGATTTTTGTGAGCTTTTCTCGTGCTTTAGAGTGCTTAGGAATTTAATATAAAAATATTATGGAATATACAATTAATTTTTTAGGAAAACAATCCTAAAAGCAAGTTTTAAGGTTAAGGCCTTGTGTGAATTGATTTAAAATGTCGATTAAATTTTATCCGAGATTAAATTTTGACGTGTCTATACACACAGATTAACCTCGTTAGTGCCAAATATTAATGTTCGGATAAAATTTAACACGATATTAATCTAATTCACACACAAAAGAAGAAAGATACTATAACTCATGTCATGTTAATTTGTTAGGATTTTAATTTAATCTTTTATAGTTCTGTTTCTATGGCAAAATAATTTTTTTTTACTTTAATTTTTCATTATGTTCTATACAAATTATTTCATTTTTTCGATACTCAAAGCGAAGTGCAATTTAAAGTAAAATATATTAAATATTTGAATATGGGAATATTCGCAAACTTTCAGGAAGTAAAAGATTAAAGTTTTATATGCTGTATGACATTCATATGGAAATAAATATAATTAAATTCGAAAATTCCAATATTTAATTAAATAAATAAATACAAAACATATAGATCTAATATAATAAATTTTATTTAAGTCAATTAAATATACCAAACTAATTTGATTTAAATCTCAATTTATTCCATGAAACTATGAAATGTTTGCAATTTGGTAGCATAATGTAATGTCAAATGTTTATGTAAATTATTTATTTCTCCCTCCATTTGCGCTGCTGATAAAAATCTTTATACAAATAAAATGCATAAATATAGGTTTTGAAGTTGTGATATATTTTATTATTTTTTATTATTCAATCCCGTTTATTTTTTTTTTTTTTTTTTATTATTAATTTTTGTTTGTGGTTAAAAACAAAACCTTTTGTTCAATCGAGCATGTAATTCATATAAAAGGAAAAAATCTATATATGTGTCTATGTAGGTATTTTTAAATTTTTTACAACATAAATTAAATAAAAAAGAAACAATTTCAGACTATGAAATAAATGAAGCTAAAATTCTGAATTTTTAAATTTATTGAAATAATATTTCATTAAATTCATGAAAAAAAAAATGAAAACAAACTAAAAATTTTGCAAACGGATATCGATAACATTTTTACTTTGCTCCATCAACATTATACTCGCATTGGTTTCACAAAAATTTGTTAAAATCATACCTACTGTCTTAGAAGAGAATTAACAAAAACAAAAGAAAATTATTTTTGTTGTTGTTTTAGTGGACTGTATTGAATTAAATTCAAATGGAAGATTTTTTGCGACCTTTAGTCCAATACGTTTCGCCCAGGCACGACAGTTGGGCTGATTAGTTAGATGCTGTCGTACCTTTCTACTGTCTTTCACTTTTTTTCTGGGATAGGAATTAAAATAAATCCATTTAAAAATTAAGGAGAACTGCTGGAAGGGGAAACATGCCTTATATTTTAAAGAACACTAAAATGGAAAGTTCAGTCTGCTACAAATAAATCTGATGTTCATGTTGCCTATATTTTTCTCTAAATTTACTTGAATAATTAGAGAAATTTAAGTTTTTAGGCTTATTTAAATTTTCTAACAAAACGGATTTTGATTAATCCTCACCTCTTAGAAAGGTACTAAAGCGACAGCATATCTAAGGGCCAGTTGTACAAATATTTGATCCGTGGTTCAGGAATTTTAACTCACCAATTTCGGCGGATTAACTGTGGTTCAACGATGGTTCAGGCATGTAATTGGCTTTTAGTGCATATTAGAACCTTGAACCATCGTTGAACCTCAGTTAACCCGCCGAAATCGGCGAGTTAAAATTCCTGAACCACGGATCAAAATTTAAACCACGATTGTACAACTGGCACCAACTGATTAGCCTAACTGTCGTGCATGGGCAAAATGCATTGGATTAACTGGCTGAATGGTGACGGAGACGGAACTGGAGCCGGAGCTGGAATAGCTGTTAAAATATTGAATACACGCAAATTCATTGTTGCGAACACAACGAAACGAAGCCGCATACGGAGCTGCAGCCGCGGACGGAAGAGTTCACCAACTTTTAACTTTTCACGTACGACAATTTTGACGTTTCAATTTGTATGAAGAAAAAAAAAAACAACTTTTTGGGTCGGAAAAAAATATTGTGGTTATTTGCCATCGCGAAAAAAATTATTTATTAAAAGGAAAAATATTGGAAACAAAAAATGTGAATTCTGATCTTGTACACAAGAATATTTTTTTTTTTTTTCAAAATACTTTCAAAGCTGTACAGCTGCATTGTGGGCACGTAAAAAAATAAAGTACAATACTTTTTGACAGCTCTTCCAGTTCCATCTGCAGCTCCAGCATTCTATTCTGTTCAGGCAGTTCAGGTCACAAAAAACTTTAAATTAATTTTCATGTGTTTTCCTTCTATTCTTATTCTTAATATTTATATAGTTTACTAGCTGACTCGCGAACTTTGTTCCATCTATAGTTAATTAAATTTTATTAAATTAAATAAGTAAAAAGTTTGAAAGTCGACTTCCTACTTTTCCGGCCTAATTTTACAATTTATATCTCCGTAGTGTGTACCTGGTTCAATACCAATCCAACAAAAAAATCTTCATCCAATTTGGATGATGTCCAGCCGAGTTAAATGCGTACGAACAAAGAACTAATTCAGAAAGTTTGAAATTTCAAGATGTTTTCACGATTTTCTTATTTTGTTGGTCCAATTTTCCAATTTTCGTTAGAATTTTTCAATTTTCAGATCCGTTGTTGGTTATCGCTTAAACAATTTTGCTCCAATTTTGCACACAGAAGAATTTGTTTTTCTGTTTAGTTAAAATAAAGATTTCTTTGTTTTTAGAAGATCTTTTGGGATTTTTATACATTTTTTTTCCTTCGGAATCTTTCTTTTGAAATACAAATTTTAAATTCAATATTTCATACTATCGTTAAGGTTTGAACAAGTTCTTACGATCCAGTCGTACATTTTATTTTCAAGAAGCTTCGTTCTGCCCAAATGTATATCTATGCAATGTGTTGATGTAACCTATAAACATTCATGTCAATAAATTTAATTAATACTCAAAAGAACCGAAGAGAACCTATTGATTTATGTTCAACAGACATACGCATGATAGGTCATTTATAAATTCAAAATATTTGCTTTAATTAGGATAGAGTCATTGCTAAGTGATGTCAATTTCCAAATGTAAAGGATCTAAGTTATAATGACTCTATTGATAAATATAATCTTCGTTAAGAGCTTCATTAAGATTTGATTTCAGTTGGGAATAGAAATCAACATCACTCAGTTGGCAGTAAGTGCGGTAATAACTTTTGAAATTGAATTTAATTTTGAAGCTGATTGATATAGTACCATCATGCAAGAAAAGGCAAGACTAATTTTTAAAATCAGGTTAATGTGCTAATCAAAAAAATTAATTAATTTGTGAATGAAGAAAAAATCAATACAAACATATATGTATTTAGCGATGAACAAAATTGAATCGAAAATTAAGTGAAGTTCTTCTTTTTTGATTATATTTGGTTTAAAATTTGTAAATTGAAATAAAAATACTCATAAATGTATGTAAGGCAATATAATTTAAGACCTGCAACAAATTTTCTTTTTTATTTGTTATTAGTTTTGACAGATTTTAAATTTTGTTTTATAACTTCAGCAATTAAACGGAAATGATAAAAAATTATAACTTTCCGCAGAAAAATTCCCACATCCCTCAACTTCTATACAAAAAATATTTAAAAATTCGTTTTGACTGTACCATAAAATTTCCACTTCAACCGCAATCTAAGCATAAAGATTTTTTTCCAATTGAAAATAATAAATATAAATTTATGAATTACAGTGTATGTAGGTATGCTAAAAAGTGCATTCGAATCGTTTGGTAAAACTAATGAAAATGGAAATGAACATAGAGATAGTTAATTTTGCATTCTAGCTTTTTGGTATTGCTGATGGGCAATGCAATAGTTAATAGAGCGTAAAACTTTGAATATACCATGTATAAAGTGTATGTATATTTAAAAGTGGCAAATAACTATGCATAACCAAGGTTTGGAACTCACTAAAGATTGTTTTATTTATACCTTTTGCATTAAAAATTTGTTATGATTTGCATTTTTGGTAGATACATATAAATTGATTAAAAGGAATACGTAATAAATATTTAAAAGTTATAACAGGATATATTTTTAGCTGCGGTTCTTAGAGTTTCAGAACTTATCGATTTAATGCGGTAATTTGACAGGATTTTTCGCATAAGGATGCGCATAACTCGGCTAAACATCATCCGATTTGCTTGAATATTTTTTTGTTAGATTTGCATTGAACCTAATTAAGACACAACGGAGCCGAAAATTGCAAAATTCATCCGAAAAAGTAGGAAAATCGTAATTTCAGAATTTTGAATTGTGTTCGTACGCGTATAATTTGGCTGAACATCATTCGATTTGCATGGGGATTTTTTTTTGTGTTGTATTTGTATTAAAATATATAAATACACAACGGAGCCGAAAATTAAAAAATTGGAACGAAAATAAGAAAATTCGATCGAAAAAGTCAGAAAATCATAAAAACATCTTGAAATTTCAAACTTCATGAATAAGTTTTTTGTTCGTAAGCGCATAACTCGGCTGAACATCATCCAATTTGGATGAGTATTTTTTGTTGGATTTGTATTGAACCAGATAAAGATAGTCCGGATATAAAAATTGGAAAATTAGGCCCGAAAAGTCGGAAAATCATGATAACAATAAATTACACACTTTCTGAATTATTTTTTTTTTATTCGAACTGTGCTCAAATCTCGAAAGGAACATCAATTATTTAATCAATCATAAGTGGACCGAAGTTCGCCGGGTTAGCTTGTGAAAAATAATTTACAGTAGAATTTAAAAAAAAATTAATTATTTCTTTTTATTTTGAAACTTGAGAAAACATTAAATATCGAAGTGTTATCTTACATCAATCTTTTATAATTAACTTCAGGAAACATCTTACATGTTAAATTGAAAAGCTTTTATACGGTAGTGCTGTCAAATTCAAATTTTATTAAATTATTGACACTTTTTTGTTTCACTAATTTTCAACACATGAGCAAGGAGTGTCAACTCAATTAAACTCAAAATTCAATAGGTAATGTATTTTTTCCGTTGATATCCTTTTAACAGGTACCTAATTGAAATTGAATTTATTTTTTTCTCTTTTAAATTGAAAGAAGAAGTTTGATTAGGTTTGTTGGAAGAAAAGTAACACTTGTAGAAATGTTACATTAAGTCCTAAGTTTAGTTCAAATAGAGATTCGAATGAGGTAACGACAGAAAGAGAGCTCAATTCAATCAGATGTTGTCATACCCTTCTAAGAGCCTCCTGTTCTACTTGGGTGAAATGCATTTTGCAGCTGAGTTCATTCATTTGAAATTTTCATTGAACTACATTCAATAATTAGACAAAAGTAATTTTCTTTTTTCATTTTCATTTTTAAGTTATTTTAAATCCGTTTGCTGCTTAAACTTAAATAAATTTGTTGTAGCAAATTTACTTAAATTGCAATTTTTTTTTATAACGTCATTTTCAAACAGTTGAACATTGATAAATTGATCAATATCTTTTGATCCTTTTACTTTATTTTACTTAAATTATATGAAAACAATGTCAAAAAAATACCTTACCTTGGTGGAAATGTAGTTTGATCAAAATTAATACTACAATTAGATAAACGAAACAGTTTTAGATAAGTTATGATAAAATACTTTTGAGAGAATGAACATAGCCCAAGACCAAAACTGGCTAAATAACAAATATTATGAACTAATAGATACAAAGATGCTTACTCATCAGTGAACAGTATCTTCCGAATTGAATCGAATAAAGCCACAAAATTTATGCAAAGTTATTCGTTACATAATTTCTTAAACTACTTTATCTTCTCTAAGGTAACGTCGCATGCCTTTCAAAATTATATTATCCATTAAATTTAGATTCCCTGTATTAATGCGTATTAAAATTTTATAATAGTAATCTATAGGAACGAAGCCCGAAATCTTTTCAAAGCTCCCCAAAAAACACACAAACATTAAATTTATTTATATGTATTTATTAGTAAAGTCCTTTCTGGCATTTCAAATTAATTTTCCAACAAAATATTAACAATGTTATGCTCTCTGCAGCTTAATCTATTTTCAGATATATTTTATTGATAATAATTTCAATCTATCTATGAGTAGGTATCTATCTTTTACAGTTCATTATCTTCAATTTGCATTAAAATGTTTCTATCATTTCTTACATAATTCATATTTTAAGCTTAATGCAAACAAAAGGACGATTATTGAAAACTCACAGATATGAAAATAATTGAAATTCTTATCGCAGACAAAAAAAAAACCTAATCTGTATCTTTTGATAATGAACAAAATTTTACACCATAATTACCGCACAAGAATTCTTCGTTATTCCACCTCTTTTTCCTATTTGCTTGTTTTTTTTTCAAGAAAGAAGATTAATTTTACTTATATTGTTTTTTCTGGATTTTTTTTTTGTTGTAGATGAACTCACGTGATGAACCAGAGAAGACTTTCAAAGTACCAATGCCCGACAATGCTTATTCGACAGTTTATCTACGTGAGGCGATGTCCTTTGAAGAATTCCTAGCCAATGCATGTGCCCGAAGGAATCTCAATCCAATGGAGCATTTCGTTCGAGTGAAAAAGCGACGTGACATGGAGGACCACAATTATTTTGTGCCACATCGTAATGATTTGATTGAAAATTATGTAAGTACAAATTTATTTAAAAGTGGGTTAGGGAGGGAGGGTTTGGGATAGGGATGGTATGATGGAGTTTGGCCATTTGCGGTTGCCATAGTTAGGTAGAACAATATCTTCGGTCACATAAGTTCCGCCACTAACCACTGCTTCTATGCCATTGTGCAATCAACCACCGACCGCTGTCAGCTATGGGTCGGGGTTGGACGAGCGGAAGGACGAGAAAGGTAAACTTTTGGAGTTTTCGAATGACTCTCTATATGTTCGTATGTGTATGGAACGTAATAAACTCTCTGGATAAATATTTTTTTTTTTGTGTGTGGACGAATTAAGTCGCCCTGTGGGAGCTATATGTCGACAGTATTTCCATCGGTTCCAAGGACCCGTCTTTATCTCGGTCGGATGAACTCTGCACATTTATTTCACCTTGTTCGCCACATGACACATCCGTGAGAAAGCTTATACCGGCAAATCGACAAAGACGAAGCGACGACAAAGCGCAACGGTAGTGAAAAGGGGGCGCCCCCTATTCTTCTCAACTCTTCTTTTGGCTTAAACATGTTACATGGAAGAATATTGTGGTTGTTCGCAGTAAGGGACTGTCGGAGGCAATTGCATTATTAGTCTTCCGACATGGAGTTGGAGTTAGAGTCAACGAGAGAAGCCACTCCTAAAAAGGTAAATGCCAGGAAACAAAAAGACAAAGTTCATGTTCCTAGAGGAAAGTTTTGATTTGGTACCTAGGGCTTACTATACTTTGCGTGCGTGGCTAGCATTAATTTAATTAAGGAATTTTATTAAATTTAAAGGATTTTGCTGGCAAGGATCTGTTGGTATTAAAGTGCAATATACCATATAGCATATATACCATTATATCTAAGCTATTAAGTTGACTGTCATTTGCATCAGGTAATTTCCGATTCTTGTGGGAAGGTCCTTAATCTTATAGAAAAGGAAATGGGTGTTAAAGTCAAGTGAATAACGGCAGAGAGGAAATGGATGATGGTTATTCAGGCTAATCTCTTCTGAGGCTGATCCTTAAATGATTTAATGTTGATGTTTTGGTTACACGATTTGAGGTAATGACAGTGGATTTTTCTGTCTTTCAAGCAAATGGGTAATAAATTGCATTGACAGAGAACATTCTTTGAGGTATTGAATAATATTTGACACAATGTCTAGCTTCTTCGATACAATTATATCGTCAGGTCAAGGCTTATAAAGTTATTATAGACATCAATTATGTACATATATGAATTATTGATGACATACCTACTTTCATTTCATTAAATATTAATCAAAGTGTCAACTGAAACGAGTTTCTCACCAATAAATTAAATGAAATTGTATGTTTTTTGATTTGTCGCCTTAATTTTGTAAACAAATTTTTAACTTAAAACTACTTCAAAAAATCGAACAAAATTGGTAAAAAAAACTAAAAGTTAATTTGTATTTGTTCTAAAAGTGCACAGGGTATAGCAAAAATTATTCTGTTTTTAGAATTAATGTTTAATGCACCAAGCTAAAAACGTGAAGCTGCCAAAACACTGAGTCAATGATTTAAGTTTAAAAAAAAAAAATACGTACATATTACTTTCCTCTCAAAACAAAAGTAATAGATCCTTTATATTTTTATAAACTCTTTTCATCCTCCATTCTCGTCTTAAAAAATGAATTATTTTTGCCAAAAATTATCAGCATCACCTTTTACAAAACACCGCCCCTTTCATAGCACAAAGGAAAAAACTTGTTAAGAGTTGTTATTTCGACTTCATCTTTATTTCGATATACATATACAGTATTAAAAACTAATTTGAAATCAGTAGCTTTAAGAGTAATTGTACTAAAAAAAAATTTTGATTAAAGAATTTTCGAAGAAAAAAAAGGTTACGTATACACCACAGTGACATAATACATAATTTTGTGAGGAATTTAATGATATGACGAGATCATACCGACTCTGATTATTCAGTTCTTCAAAAAACAAATTAAAAAAGAATTCCTAAATTTGTATTAGGACCTTTAAATCCTATATTTACCAAAAAAATGAATATTTCAGTTTTAAAAAAGTTTACAGTCAATACAAAATATGAATGACTTAATCAAATGAACTTTTTCTTAACAGTGTTAATATAGTTACACATTGAATACAAGTTGATAATGGTTTAATAATGTAATCTTTAACTGAAATTTTGTCGTCTAGTCATTATTAAATAATAAATGTTAATAACTCAAAATATTGGCATTTTTTCCCAAAAATCTTAAAACAAAAAATTTGAAAAAAAAAAAAAATTCCCTTTGTGCTGTTAGGTTATCAGAACAAAACTAATTAACGTTGGGTAATACGTTAAGAAAATGGCCTTTTTAAACTTTTTCAAATGAGATATCAATCACGTCAGTGGCACATACATACAGTACGAAGGAATGGCGTCAGAAAAAATTTAAGTGCTTTAAACTGAGCTGCAATTTACCACAAATGCGATGGCTTACCACCTTAATTGATGAAGTGAAAATTATAAAATAATTTCACCATAATTTTGGTGCAATCTTCTTCTGTCGATCGGCATATATATAGGATGTCTGGTCTGTAGTACGAACAGTTACTGAGCAGTGGGGCGATACATGTTTTCGTGACCTTTTCTCCCAATCCAATCCTCCGAGAAATCTATGTCAAAAAAACTGAAATGCAATATTATTTAAATTTTTTAAACATAAGACATAAAATAAACGAAGTTGAATCAAAGTCCTCAGAGCCATTTTCGAAAAAAAAAATAAAAAAAGTCATATAACTGCCCTTTATAACAAGTTAAAAAAAAAAGTTACACATACGCCACAGTGACCCAATCCATTTTTCAGAACCTTGAAATCAGTAATGTATGATAAGATTGTGCCTACAATTTTGAATACTTTTCGTTGAAACAAAAAAATGTTACGCATACGCCACAGTGCACCAACAATCTTATGAATATTTCTAATGACAAAAATTAAATAAAAAAAAAAAACAAATAAATCAACGGATAAAACCTTGGCAATGAATTAATTCATTAATGTTCATACCTGGTATGTTTATGGCAAAATTTAATTAATGGAATAAACAATATATCTATTATTAAATCTACCCAATTTGATACAAATTGCAATTGTACTGAAGAAGGGGTATATCCACAAACACTCTTACTAAATCTTACTTTATCCATTGGTCAAACAAGTTATGGTATAAAAACGGTGCAATTCAGAGCTAATCTAGTCACTGGGCTAGCTACCGTGCTCATGTTCGTCTTTCTTTTTAACCTTAAAGTTAACAAAAAATGGATTCTTTCATAAACCCTTAGTTTGAAAAACATCAGTATTGTTTCAGTGAAATAATTTTTACACCTTGTTAAAACAAAGACACTTAGCTTCCAAGTTTATTTAAGTTAAGTAATTAGAAGAAATACCTCTTCCACCATTATTTAAAATTCAATCCGATTATTTCTTTTTTTTTTTTCACACCCACTCTTAACCATTCCTGATTTTTCATCTCACATTTGCCTTCCATTCCGGAATAAAAAAAAAAAATACAAAAATCTTTTCAATGAATTACGATCCCTATCCCCGGTATCCGACATTTACGTCCAACGGTGCTGTCGTGTTGCGCCGGCAGCACTGATTCCCAATCGTGCTTTTGTTGTTTGTTCGAGATTGCTTTTCATGACACTACAATTCCTGTTTTCTATTTTTCATCCGTGCAACTTTTTGAACGTCTAACGTTCGTGCTACTAACTCATCTTCCTGCTGCAACATAGACAAACACCATAACGACTACCTTCACGATATTTCTACATCTTTCTTCCTTTTGTCGAACTGCAAACTCACCGTAAACGCCACGTAATCGTTTGCAATAAAAATATTTGTACTGCTCTGCTCAGCACAGGTTAGAAACCTTACGACTTCTTCCACTAGATTTTTATTTCTTAGTTTGTATAACCAATTTTTCTAGCATTTTTTTTTCTTCACTTTGTTCAGCCAATCGCGTGCATTGATTATATGCTTGTCTAATACATCGACATGAACTGTCGCTATTTCCTTTCCGGTGTTTCTATTCTAGTATGCGTATCATTATTGCTTACTCCTAAAATTGTTCTTTTTTGTAAAAACAAAAAACACACACAAATCCTTTAATAAAAATAAAATAAAAAAAAAATAAAAAAAACAAGAACAAGAACAAGTTGCATAAAATAGCAGCACTGAGGCGTATCCTTGAGGCAATATATCTTCAATTGTGGAATGTGTCACACACCACCGGATGTTTATTGAAAAAGTTATGCTCGATGTTGTGTTTTTGATTTTATGATATTTCCAGGTGGGTTTCCTCTTCCTGCCTTTTCTATATTTGACTGTGTCGAGCTTTGTCTGCTCCTTAAAAAAAAAATTGGTGAGGGAGAAACATCAGTGCTTTTTGTGGATGTTAAATTCTAATAAATTTCTATTTTTATTACAAAGCTTGGTGTTTGGACGATAAATCAGATAAGACGCCATTATTATGCATTGTCGTGAACAGCTAGCTAGCTACTCAATGATCATAATTTTTTGATGGATTTTTTTTATTTCTCGTTCCAGCCAGACGGCTTATATTTTTGTTTTTTTTTTTGGGAGGGGAGGGGGGGGGGGCGAAGAAGAGTTTTTGGATGCTAGCTACTGTCATTTGTCGTCCTTGAGGCTATATAATTAAGTGTGCATATACTTATATCGTATTTTATTTAATCTGTCTGGGGAGCAATGAATTTGACACCAAAGAGAACGACAAAAACAACAATGCCACAGTGACTCCCCTAGAGAAAATTTAATGGCTGATTTCAAATAATTGATGGGTTAGTAATTGTTTGAATGCATAAGTTATGGTTAAAGCATGTATGATTGAGGAGACCTAAAGTAAACCGCTAGAGATTTGTGCGGTATTTGAATTATTAATGTCATTTTCGATTGGATTTTCAGAGTGTATCATTCCTTTTTGATTCCAATGGAATATACAGTTGTCAAAAAAATTAAGGGAACAAAAAAAAACACTTTTAGTGTTTTTTGAAGAGCGGTGTATCTCTGCGAAAAGTGGTCGTATTGAGATGAAACAAAAAGCATTCTGAAAATTTATATTTTTTGTATTGAGAAATTTTAGTAAATGATTTTTTTTAAGGTACCATTATTGCGCAATCATAACATGACAAGCAGTTTAACACGTAAGGTGGAAAGTAATTTTTTTTAATGCCAATGGTATTTAATTTGGGGTAATTATTAATAAGGATGGCAATATTTTACAAATATTTTTTTAGAAAAATAAAGCAACTTTATTTATTTTTGATAAATTTCAAAATATAATATTATATTTATATTTATAATACAAAAACAAAAAAGAATATAAAGAAATCTAATTGAAATCAAAGTATTAAAAAGTTTTAAAAACAAATACCTATAGAAGTTTGCAAACTATATGAAATTTTTCATTTTATTCCTTTTTTTTTTCATACCCTTTGGCTCAACCTTTTTTTTTACAAAATTCCCTACCACTCCCTTATTTTAATAGCCAAACAACTTTACTAAATATTTTCACAAAAGTATGGGTCGTTTTTTTTCTTCAAGCTCTTAAAAAAATACCGTCTCAATTTAACATTAACTTCCTAAACAGGTTTATATCTTTGCCCTGCACTTTAAAATTAAATGAGTTTAACAACCAGCAAAAAGAAAAAAAAAAGAGACGATGGAATTTGATAAGATTTCCTTATAAACTGAAGTAACAAATAAATTTAGCTTCTCAACAAGCTTCTTAAAACCCTTACATCAAGACACTTCTGCTAAAGGGGGAAAAATAAATAAAAAGAAAAAAAAAAATAAAGTTCTTAAAACTTTTTTCACTGTCCATGTCCAACCAAACTTTTCCGGTATGCGCTCTCGTCTTAAATTTCCCTCCTGAAAACTTTAGAAAATTAAAATTGTTTCACCACTGCGCCGCCGATTGAGCTCGAAACCTTCTACATAGTCTACCACCAACAGAAGTATTAGTGCCTTCAACACCCATTTCCATTTCCGCAATATGGTGTGAAAATACATGTTCCGTTGTGATATAAAACACTTTCCCGTAAAAAAAAAAAAAAAAAAAAAAGACAACCACCCTTCATCTTCTTATTCTCCTACTTGATGCCAACAAAGTAAATGAGGAAAAAATACATAACTGAAAATGATGGTATCCTTAGCTATCAAGTTACATCCGAGAGAGTTTTTCCAGCTTAATTCTGCGGCCAAGTTAAAAGTTTTTCATTTTGCAAATGATAGTCAGCGTGTTCTTTTAAAATAAAAAACTTTTACACTTCAACCCCTCTTGTGGGGCTGAAGAGCAACCCAGCAGTTGTCAGTGGAGAATTCTAAATGAGTGATGCATCATAGTGAATTGGAGCGTGAACTTTATGAGCATTAGAGATGGAGACAGGGGTAAAAGTAAAAACAAAACCTAAGCAGGCAGTTCCATATTTTCCATACCTACATTTCACACCGAACTCAACAGCTGCATTTGCCATGTTGTAGACTTGTAAAGTGACCGAAAATGATTTCCTGGGATCAGCCAGAAAAAAAAAACGGGAACAACTATGATATTAGTACATAATATTTTTTTATGAAATCTCTTCGGTTTTGTGATTTTCCTTCTTTCTTCGATTTTCCGAATATTTTTTTTTTTATTTCTACTCCGGCACATTACATGATGTACAAACGATGGCAATGTAATTTCGAGATTGAAAGTACAGACATAGACTTTTATATGTGATTACGATGAGGATTTCCATGAATGTCGGTTTGAAAAAAAAAAAACTCGTGGTTTCAATAAATGATTCCCTTATGTTTTTCACACAAGTCTTTGGTCTATTTTTTTTTTTGTGTTGATATCTATTGCTTAAACACATTGCAAAAACAAAATAAAAACATGCCTGCAGCTTAGTAGGTTTCAATTCCATTACATCTATGGATTTATTTATTTTTTTATTTCGAAGTGATATTGACGCGCAAATTGAAAACAAATTCGATGGATTTTAATCGAAGCTTTGTAAATGTTACAATCTAGGAAAGATTTTTATAAATGGGCACAACACAACAACAACTAAAATAAAATAAAACCTCCCAAAGTGTATTAAAAAAATGATTGTTTTTTATTTTTCGGTTTCAAATGTTTTTACCTCGATTAAAATATAAAGCAAGGAATCCTATCAATCCTATCATGTTTTCCATTTTCAAATGAATATATTTTTTTAGGTAAAACATTAAAAATTAAAACAATAAAGTCAAATCTGTTCTATTTCTAGACTTATTTTAAGTTATTAATAGGAAAATGTTGGCTTACAACTTGATAGGTATCGATAATATTTTGTTAAAAATATTCCAATACACGATATCGCCACCTGAATGCAAGAACTAGGTAACTACATTTTTGTCTTTTTTGAGATAATATGATTTTAAGGTACCTTACGGTAGTTACCATTTAATGAAACATATATTTGAGTCTAATTCCCTCTCTGCTACTATATATGGAGCAATGAAAAAACTAGACAACTAAAATAACGCAAGAATTTTCAGTGCAAGAAGTAGGTATCTGCGATATGAATTTTTTGGGTGATCTTAATCAGGTAATTTAAGTTATCTAATTTGAACACTTGGCTCGCACAATCAGCTGCAACTCAAGTAAGACCTGTAAAGTCTAATAAAAAATTCAAAAACTTAACCGAAGCGAAAAAGTATTAAAAAAAAATTTAAGTATAAATACCTATATGTATGATTTTTTTACTACTACTGTATACCTATCCAAACAGCAGCTAAATAAAATGTATCAAACAATATGGATAATTCTACTGACAATGTTGTTTAAGATAATACATAATTTACCGTTTTATGCACTTGGTTACACAGCAAAAAAAGCTTTTCATTAAATCTGAAAAAACTATTGCGTTCGATGTGATCGAATTTAATTTATTTATATTTCGTCGCGAATTTTAAATTTAAAGTGATGTTTTAGTAAAAATAAAAATGATTACCCGAGCTAAGTATCGTACGCAAAAATTCACAAAAGAGGTATTTTCTTAAAACATGCAAGATTTTTTTTAGGAATATAGCTAGGTGCTTAACCGCGAAAATAGTTATTTCAGATCTTGAAAAAAGACTTTAGTTAGAAGGCAGCTGTCTCCGATGTCTCTGTGGTTTCAGACTTACATATGTACATACAATTTTCAATGAAGTTAAGCATTTTTATCTCAGAAAAGTAAAATGATTTTAATTAAGAATCAGCAAAAAAAATTGGTGCAAGAATTGGGTAACTACCTATTGTTTCACTAATTATTTTATATTTCAGGTTAAATAACAAAAATAATAATGATTTATTCGATATCTTATAGATCACGAATATCCTTATCACGTAAAAAAAAATTATGTTGCTGTGTTCGGATTACATTGGAAAAAGAGTCTAGTAAACTATTCTTAATAACGTTTTTGCTGATAACTCGAAATATGAAAAATGCGAGTTACCTAGTTCTTGCATTCAGGTGACGATATAGTATCTTCTTTTATTCTTACCATTCAAATTATGTATTATTTCACTAACTTTATATATAAATACATTAAACTAAAACGCATTTGAATTTTCTTCTTGAAGGTTGCCAATAATTTCAAATTCATCCGTGCTAATCCGGGTTGAGCCCCCAAATTGGTTTTGTTATTGAGTAGTTAAAATTTTGTTTTCACAAGGTGCCTTTTAGATACTTAGAGTGTGCGGTCATTGTTACAAGAATTATATGAAAAAAAGCACATTTTTGCTCCTTCTTTATGAATTTAAAGATAAGATTGAAGGGGAAAACTAGAACTTTTACCAAAAATCAAGAATCTTTTTTGCACTTGTTCTAATCTATTTTTATAACAGTCATAATGGGGTGACCAAAACTGACAAGCAAATTCGAAGATAGGTCGCACAAATGTAATAAAAATCTGTTTAATAACAAAAGGATCAGAGAATTGTTTTGATTCTCTCTTAATCCAACCAAGAATTGAATTGGCTTTATTAGTTGTGGAGTTGATGTACGATATGAGCTCAAGTTTTTCGTCAAATAAGACACCATGAATAGTCACTTCACTTTCTCATGACAATAGTACCTTCATCATTTAACAAATAGTTGAGTGAAAATATTGACAATTTTCTTGTAAAACTTATAGTTTTACATTAATTTATATTAATAATTAAACAATTATGAACACATCATTCAAAAAACGAATTAAAGTCACTTTGCAACTCTTCACAATCACAATAATTCAAAATAGTTTTGAAAATGGTAATGTCGTCCGCAGAAATGAGACACTTCGAGTGCTTCAACACCAATGGTAAGTCGTTAATAAATAAAATAAAAAGCACAGGACTTAAATGGCTTCCCTTTAGTATTCCGGAATTGACCTTTAACTTATTTGATTCGCAAACGTTGAATCGTGTCGAGTAAGATCTATGGCAGTTAAATTAGATTCAAGCTTATTGCTAAATCCCAGTTTCCTTAATTTAAATATTAAAATTCGATAAGAGAATATGTCGAACGCCTCCTAAAGTCTGTAAAGACATAATCAATTTGTTCTTTATTTTTAAACGAGTTAATACAATTTTCAGCGAATTCAATTTAAAGGGTTACAGTAGAACGTAACCTTTTGTAAAGCCATCTTGATTTAGAACTTTAAATGATTTGACATAAAATCATAAGGATTCACAAATAATAGCCTTAGAATAACCGATAATCAAACAATAGGTCTATAATTCATGATTTCATCTTTTTTACCTTTCTTATGTTGAAGGATTATGAAGGAATTTTTCCAAATAGATGGAAGAAGACATTGATAAGTTAAAAAGAACCGACAGAAGTAACGACAAGTGACTTACACAGTTTTTCAAAATATTTGATGGTATACTATCAGGACCAGGTACATAACCTTCATCTAAGTTAGATATAAATTTTCAAAAATTCAATGTTGTCAATATTAAAATTGAAGTTTGTAATAGTCGAGTAGAAGAAAGATTTCAAAAGGTCAAAGTTTTTCACATTTTCGTCAAATTAATCACAGTTAGAAATATCACAGTTTAAAATATCACAGTTTAAAGTATCACAGTTGTAAATTGAAAGCACTTTGAAAAAAGTCAGAAAAAAGCTGCGTTATACCGCGCGGGTCATGTCTTGAAATGCTGTTTGACTTGAGTACAGACAGGTACTATTAATGAATTTTCAGAAATATTTCGGATTCATTTTAAGATCTCTTTGCACCTTCTGAATGTTATTCAGACACTTTAAACTTGAAACCCTATTAAAAGTGTCTCTTGATTGACAGTTTCTTAATTAATTTCATTTCGAGATAGCTTTGTTTCACAGCTTAATGTTACTGTATTATGAAATTCTGTCTCTGTCACAGAATATAAACCTAAGTTGTTCACAGAACAAACGCACTTAAAACTCGACCCACTAATACAAATCCCCAAATACATATATAAGTTCACTCAAAAAGTCACAAACATAGTATTCTGTACATACAATTCAAAACACAAGAAGAATTTCTTGCAGGACATCACAATCACAGCAGCGTACACATAATAAAACTGTTACTATAGTTTTAATTTTCTTAAGATGTCAACAATCTGAAGTTTGTCCTTGTAATTAATTGCACGTCCTCTTTGACTCATTTTAATTTAGACAAATTTAATTAAAAACACAAGACCAAAATTTAGTTGAAAGATTCTAAAATAGTTTTATTTTTTTTTTATTTTTCCTTTATTCCCACTCATGGAAATTGTTTTGGAGCATTTTGTCCACTTCAGTTTGTTTTTTTTTTTAATCCTGCAAGAAGTATTGAGCAATAGCAATGAAAAAATTGCGAAATTATATTATAGAAATTTTACGTGGAACAGAGAAACAAAAACAGTCAACAGAAACCAAACGAGAAATATTTAAGGACCGACACTTTATTTTCGTATACAAATAGTTTTATTCTCTAAGCTAATTTATTTGGTTGACATGCAAATGCTATGGAAACTATTTCTTATCTTCCGAATGAAGATTTCACTTCGGTCAGGAGGAAGAGGTCGAAGGAAGGTCGAGGGAAGAAATCATTCCACAAGGATATCGTATAATGCGGTTATTTAAAGACGATCAACTTAAATGCTTTAAGGATTATCCGATTCGAAAGGAGACGAAGGTTTATTTTGTCTCCCTTTGATCAAAAAGGTACGAGAGATTTCAAATATGGTACACATAAAAAAGGATATCCTTTAAATACCTTTCGATAGCTCCAAAAAAAAATTCTTAACCTTTCTAAAATCATTCTAGTGAACTGAACATGGCAATTCAATTGTTCACAAAAAGTATTTTGAATCTCAAAACAAAATTGAACATCATCAAGTTTAATGAGCTCTCTGTAGTACATCTTTTGGAAGGAAGAGTTTTTGTTCAACAAAAGTTCTCTTTCAAATTAGGTGTATCAATTATTTTGTGCAACTATCGAGAAATATACATATATTTATGTAGGTATATGTATATATTATATCTATTTATAGTAGGTATGTAATGATCAAAAGGACAAGAAGAAAAAACAAGAATGTCCTTGAGGAAATGTTGCATGTATTATTTGCTATAATGAAAGCAATAAAATACCAATTAGTTATTTCCGAAAGTCTTAAAATACTTAATGTAACCATGGAATCTAAAATATCTGTCAAATACCAAATACACCTATTTCATGAACAGAAGTAAATCGACCAGAGCCGGATTTATTTAAAAGAAGGTCTTGGATCTTATAAAATTTGTTTACCCCAGCTTCGTTTTGGAGAAAAAAAAAGGAATTAATGGATGTGTATTTTTTTGTATTAAATCGTCTGCTTCCGCCATTATAAGTTTATAATAATAGTCCAGCTTAAAAAAAAACTTCTTTTACCTTAATGACCATCTTTTACTGTCTGAACAGAATAGAATGCTGCAACTGGAGCCGCGGACGGAACTGGAAGAGCTGTCAAAAAGTGTCCTACGTTATTTTTTTTTTGCGTGCCCACAATGCAGCTATAAAGCTTTGAAGGTATTTTAAAGAAAAACAAAACAATATTCTTGTGTACAAGCTCAGAATTCGCATTTTTTGTTTCATATATGTATTTTTCTTTCTAATTAATAATTTTTTTCGCAACACAAATAAACCAAATATTTTTTTCCGACGCAAAAAAAATTTTTTTTTCTTTATACAATTAGAAACGTAAAAAGTAATGCACATTAAAAGTTAAAAGTTGGCGAATTCTTCCGTCTGTGACTGCAGCTCCGTATGCGGCTACATTCTGTTGTATTGTGTTCGCAATAATGAATTTGTGTGTATTCAATATTTTGACAGCTATTCCAGCTGCGGCTCCAGTTCCGGCTCCGTCTCCATTCTGTTCAGGCAGTTATTCAGCGGGATCACGATCGTCCTGCTTTTTGACAATTATTTAATTATTTCATTTAATTATAATTTAGTTTAAAGAATAAATTATTTATTTAAATAGTTTTCTTGCTTGTATTAAGCTTATAAGATAAAAATTATCAGATTTGTTAATGGGGTTTGCCATTTGTAAATATACACTTCTATATAAAAATTGATTTGCCTTCGTAGTGACTAAAATCTAGTTTTAGAAAGATGTTTGGCATTGGACTGAAGTTGAAAATCAAAATATGTTTCTTCGTGTAAATACAATGTTTTACATTTTGAGAATTAGAGACAATTTTCGCGTAGAAGAATGAAACTGTCCAAAAGTACGATTGTTCCAAAAAATTATTAAAAGAGCCTTCATACCAAAAACTTATTTGAATTATTTGAAACGTTATTGGAGTTTCTTTTGAAATCTTATAATCTTTATAAATTTAAAATATAATAAAATTTAAAAAAATACCTTTTCTTCTTCAAAAACAGTTTTTTTAGGAAACAAAAAAGTCGCTTTTTATTAAAAACGTTAACAGCAGTCATAAAATTATAATTGTGTTAAAATTAGTAGACAGATGTAGTTTTCTGTAGTTTTAGACTAGCACGTGAAAAAATCTTATGAGTCGGCTGGCGCATTGAGCCCAATGTGAACCCCACCCAGAAGAGGAAGAAAGTTAGAACCATATAGTATATCTAAATTTGATTAATACATATTTTTTTAATGGACTACATTACCTCTATGGTGGATAAACAACTGCATTAAAAAACATGTTAAATATTGTTTTATGTATAAAAAATTTAAATAAAACTAAGGGGCCTTAAAAATAAGTAAATTATTTTTATAAATCCACCCGTGTGAAAAAAAACTCAATAAACAAAAAGGACAATGACGAAGGATAACGAAAACGATGGTGGGTAGAAGGAGCAACAAGAAGATACGTATTACATATATATTCTTTGTTTAATTCGTTTTCACATGAATTCACTGTGAAATCGAATTAAACTTTTACTCTGACTGGACTCATCTGTTGTAAACGACTTATCCTTATTCTTTACTACATATGTATATTCTGTTTTTCGTTTTCATCACGTCTCAACTCCACATTCTTTATTCTAACAATTTTACTGTGTATTTTGCTTGTATCTAAGCCAAACAAGATAATTATTGACAAAAAGCACGTTTTTGGGGTTTCTGGTTTTTGATCCTTATTTTTAATTGTGTACATTATATCCAATGCAAATAAAAATACCTATACAAAAAAAAAAAAAAAAAAACAATAATAAAATAGAAAAAAGTCTCTCCTTTTTTCACCTCAGTAAATCAACAAAGGGGGTCCTTGTTGTCTTCTCATCCTTGGGGAAACAATAACAAGCGAGGAAAATGAAATTCCCACAAAGCTACTCGTACTTGTACGTCGTACCTGCCTTCTCCTGGATGTCCTTCAATATTGTAGAGAACAATCATTTGCTTTCAAAAGCGATGCTGCTGAGTCATTTCAGATCTCTCCAATCATCAACTACCCATGCAAGGATTTAAGTGTTTTTTTTTTTTATAATACAAAAATACCTACACACCTACATGAAGATACAGTATCTACAAAGAGTTTAAATAAAAAGGCTGTAGGTGGGTGTATAGGTAGATAAATGGATGTATTTGTGTATATCACAAAGAAAAAAAGAAAAAAGAGAAGATTTTGATGAGGTGACTATCATGTGCAAAATGTTATGCATTTTAAATTTATATGTGTCATTGTTTTACAGTTTGGTATAGTTAATATATTATCAACATATAATATAACCTTTTTTTTACATATTTCTTTTATTATTTAATTTTTTTCTCATTAAGCGAAAAAAATCTCAAAATATTGAATATCATAGAAACTTTAATTAAATTTCCTTTTAATCTTGAGAGGACGGAAAAATTAAATATTTAATTCAAGCATTATCTGTTAATTTAGTTTCAAGCTTCATATTATATTGTACTTAATTTCTTAAATAAAAACCCTATCCTTAGGAGACTACACTTGAATTTATTTTTCTTTCTTTTCCACTTTTAATATTATTTAATTAAAAAACCTTGACGATTTTTTTCTTGGAAACTTTCTTTTGATCAAAAATGTTCGGATATTAAAAATAGTGGAAAAATGTCTGATGCCAATAATAAGATGATATGGATATAGTAGTTGATGATTATGATGAGGCCACGTGTTACAATTTGAAAAAGAGAAAATTCTTACCCGCTGCAAATTTTATCAGCCTCGCTGTACTTATTACCGGAAATGCATGCTTTTTTTCAGCTGTTGCACCAAAGATGGTCACTTTTTCGATTTTCTTAGCAAAGCTGAAGTAAAGAATTTTTTTGGTAAAGCTTCTTATATAAAATTTAAATTTAAAGTTTATCAAAACTAGAATCAAAATTATTTATACCAGAATTTTTTGTATAAAAATATTAAGTGAAAAACGCATCCAAATTTTGATTAATCTGACATATTGTGACACTCCCTCTCTACCCCATATTAAATTTCACACTGAATGTCTATTATATATATGTATTTTTCCTAAATGTGAAAGTCGCAAACATTGATTTTCGTTCAAAAACTTTTTTTTTTTATCAAATATAAATATTTTCTTTTGCTTCCGGTGGTTGTGCATACAATGCACAAATAATGTATTTTAACTTAACTTCTTTCTGCCTTCAACTTTCATTTGGCTGTGTCAATCGTCCTTAAACCAATGTTTAAAAAAAAGAAGAATATTTATCATCTATCCATTCCTTCTTGCATCTGGTTCCTGATGCAAACTTTACTTTCTTTGCAACTTTTCGCATATTTCTTTGTAATTTAGAATCGATAAACTCTAAGCTTTTTTCTTTTTGTAAAAAGGAAGTTAAAAATTTCTTGTAAGTCTCAAAACTTTAAAAAGAAAAAATAATACGCACGACTGGGTCGCACAAAGTTGCCATTATGTACGATCAAACGGTAGTTTTAAAGTCTGAATATTAATAAACACTTGAATTCAATAGAAATAAATAAGCTATGGGAGCCTTAATTTCATGCCATCATGCATAAAGGTATTATTTGAGCATATAAAACCGAATCACAGTGCTGCATCATATTTATTAGAAACACATTAACTAAAAAACTTCTAAAATTATCTTGAAACTGGGAGAAAATTAAAATTAAAAATTTTTGGAGCGTTAAAAAAAAAATATGTATATATATATAATTAAAAAGAATTTTGTAGAATTTCAATAATACATTCTACAAAATTCTTTACCTTAGAAAATAATTTTTTTTTAAATATAAATCCAAACCTAACCTAATGAGATAATTAAATAGTCCAATATAAAATAAGTTACGAAAGGCACTAGGTACTAATATAGTGACTTGGTGTTAAATATGTTCCTGTTAAATATAAGATCGGAATAATTTTAAACAAAAAAGAAAAATTTGATCAAAATCGTAGGAGTCGTTTTTGAAAAAAAAAAAAAAAAAAAAAATGATTTTCCCAAAAGATTTTTAAATGTTTGTATAGAAGGCAACGTTATATTATTTTAGCTTTAAGATAAATTGTTGTTTATTAAAATGACAAAGTTAAAAAAAAAAAAAAAAAACATTTTTTTTTTTAAATAAAACATTTTTTTAAAAATCCCAAAACGTTGTTTTGGAAATTTTGGTTCCCATACAAAAATATTTCAACTTTAAATAAAAGTCTCTTAATGGAAGTATCATTTTCAATTCTACAATTCAATCGTTTACTTCGATTTTTTTTTTAATATTTTATTTATCATTTTTTACACTGTATAATTGTGGATTCGTGACTACAATGCTTGAATTTAAAGTGGGTCCTTTTTGTAAGATGTTATCAATCATAAAAGAGCCTGGGTCATCCTAAATTCAAAGGAGGTTATTAATCTCTAAGGTTAGGTAATAAAAAATCCCCTTAACACAAATTTAGCTTACGGTAACTTCCTGATAGAAAAATGCACATTAATGGTTTAATTAGAATTTACAATTCACATTATCATATGACTGATTTTGACTTCCAGATTAATTCTAAATTCATTTTTTACATTGCCTTCAATGCATAGACAGTTGTGGCATTGCATACAAATCTATCTATGTTTTAAAAACATATAATTAACTTAAATTACTTCTGGCAGTAACAGTAATTAACATAAATTAATGTTCCATTTAAATTTTAAATACAAAATAATTTTCCCATTACAACTTAAGTATGTACATACGTATCCACTCTTATTACATTCAAAACAACCAACTATAATTGTAATAGAAAAACTTTCCTTTTGGCATTCATGAAAACAAAACCGTCTGCTCAATATGCATGACCGAACTTTTAAGTTGAAAAATTTTCCAACAATTACCATATATGTTAACATTTTTCATTAAAAATCCTAGGAGTGGTAGCTGACTGACTGGTTTTTTTTTTCTAAATTTAAAGAATATTAATGTAAAATACAACAAAAGAAAAGAATAAAGTATAAACTTTCCACCTCGAACTAAGTTTATTTAAAATTGCATAAAATTAAACAAAACTTAAGGGGGAAAAATTAAAAAACAGAAGAATATAAAACAAAATAAAAAATATCCTTTAACTTATTGACTAACTTGAATTGCAAACAATTTGTTTAATCATTACAGTTGCATAATCATGAATTCATTGAAGTCTGTATGAAGATCCTTTATCAAGTCGAACTACAGCGGACAACTTTGGAACAGATGTGGGGTTTCTCAGTGGAAGCTGAACTCATTGAAAATGCTGAACGTCAAGACGAATTGTGTTGCTATGTTAGCCGGGTTGAAGACAAGAGCGTTGCAATGCATAATGGTGAGTACAAAACAAAAAAAAAAAAAAAGTTTAAATGGGACTTAATTTGTTTGTCCTTTTGTGACTTATTCTTATTTTGGTATCTCTTCAATCTTCCTGACAAAGTAAATTTTTTTTACAATGCTAGAGGTGGTATATACTTTTTTTTTTATTTTGTACAGAGAAAATTGAATCTAGATTGTTGAAGTTTTATATCAGAACGAAGCACTATATGTATCTTCATCACTATCTCACTTTGCATTTTTTTTTTTAATTTGTGCAATAAAAATGATGTTGAAGTTGATTTATTGTTCAATTTTTAAGGCATTTTATCCACCATGTATTCACGTTAAAAAGGCTGCTCTAGGTATCTTCATAAAATATAATCAAAAGTTTTTAACCAAAGTCTTGTATTGGTATTTCATAATTCTGTTCAAAATTCTTTATCAGTGGATTATGAATTATAAACTTTTCCTGATTCTTCTGTTTTTTAATTAATTTCATGAATTTACATTCTATTTCTATTTAGTATTATAGCGTCCTTGTCTACACAAATTGGATTGAAAAAAATTTGCCACTTCCCATAGTGAAATTAAAAAAAAAAAAAAAAAAAAAAAAAAAAAAAAAAAAATATTAATTCAAAATCTTTCTTCATTTTTGTCAATCGCCCATAAGCACATCAAAAGGTACTCAGTCTTATGCTTAATATGCATATAATTTTCCAAGCACTTTAGAAGCTTTTACAGTTATTAAGGCCATCCTAGTATTTTCAGCATAATGGACAACTAATACATCCATGAAATTGAACAATATTTTGACCGCGACTTTAAAATAAAATTAAAAGCTGCAAAAATTCCACTTTAGAGGTAAGTAATTTTCGATACAAAGTTTTTGAAAAGAAGACCTAAAAAAATAAATCAACCAACTGCGTTAAACATGGTAATTTTTCTGTCATACTAGCAAAATTAAAAAAAAATTCAAACAGTAAAAAAAAAAAAACGATCCATGGCGCCAAGAAATCAGAAATTTTCATTACTCATCTTGCTTCAATGCACCAATGCAATGCACCCCAGCAATGGTATGGCTTATTGCATTTTCGCGGTGTGCGCATTTTGTCCATCGTTGCGGCGCTCTAACACTATAATATTTTCCAATTATCCTTGCAAACTTCTGCTCCACTATCTTTTTAACTCCCCTTCGGCAACGACGACGGCGGAAGATGCCATCGAATCGAGCCAAAGAAGCAAGCAAGTGAGTAAAGCGCAATTCCTTTTCTAAGCATTAAAACACCTTGGCTTTGGCTTGGAACTTGGATGTATCTTTTCCGCGCCTTGTTCCACAGAGAGAGAGGCGCCTGCTTGCATTAATTCCCGTTGACTACTAAATTTAATTGGATTTCCAGGACATTCGACGTTAATTTGTTGCTAGTTTTTTTTTCTATTTTTTTTTTTTTTTGTTTGGCAGTAAGAGTACCTCAAAGAGATTTTAATTATGTGCGCTAGATCCTTTGCTGATGGAGCTGTATGAAGGGAACAAGGGTGGAGGGGAATCGCGAGTCGTTGTATTGATAGCGTTTATACATCAACAGTATCACTAGAGACAAGGACCCTTACCCGCGAAATGTTCGACTTTTATGAGGTTATCATCCTCGTTGTCGCCCTCGTCAGCCACCAGGTAGGGTATAAAACCGTGCGATGCGATGTTGACCCTATATAACATTTTAT